>OZ037770.1:2749161-2766661 GCA_964035545.1 Bugula neritina
TAGTATATCAGACTGAGACTAGTATATCAGATTGAGACTAGTTTATCAGACTGAGATTGAGTCAACTAACACAGAACTAGTTACAAAGTACTGGTGTCTGTTTACAGGGGATTACGGATGCCAAGGCTGACAAGGTGAAAGTAGAGAGTGGAGTGTTGACTAAAGTGATACGAGTCATAGCCAATCTCTCTATGAATGAAGAAGTTGGACTAAATCTCTGTGACAATAGAAAGTGTATAGACCTGCTGATACAGATTATTAGTGAGTTTATAGAATGTTTATAGATCTACTTATGCAGATTATAAGTGAGTTTACGAGTAATTGTAGAACGTTTATAGACCTACCTTAGATGCAAATAAAAAGAATATATTACTTTTTATAGAAATGGTGTAGCTACAAATTTACTTTATAGTATATATATATATATATATAATATAGAACCCAATCCTCTCCTCACTGTGATTTTTGGAATTTGCCGATTACTTTTGGATATATTTGCATTCTTGTTTTATAATTTACTTTTGCAATGCCTAGTTTATATGAGATTAGGTTCTAGTAAGTTCTTTTCTTTATCTACCATAGAGATGTTGAAAGATCCTTAATCAATGAGTAATTTATTTCAGTATGACATTAATGCACATAACTTGCTGTAAATTCAGATCAATATACTAACACATATATAACTCTGTAGATATAGATCAATACACTAACAAATATATACAGTAATACTGTAGATTCAGATCAATGCACTAACACATATACATTTTTGTAGATATAGAACAATATACTAACACATATATATTTCTGTAGATATAGGTCAATACAATAACGCATGCATATTTCTGTAGATATAGAACAATCCACTAATACCTATGTAATTCTGTAGATATAGATCAATATATTAATACATATATATTTCTGTAGATATAGAAGACATGGCAGGTCTAGAGGAAGTTGTACTCAACTCCATGAGTACTATAAACAACATCTGTTTCTACAGCATATCCGGCACTGTAATGGAAGAGTACGAAGTTGATATCTGTAGAGGTCTGTGTTATTAGTACTTAAGTACATATTCTGGATTAGTAGATGTCTTTGTGCAATCTACTAGTAGTGTAGCAATTTGAATACAAACTGCAATATTTTGCAGTCAACTATACCTTGGCTGTCGTATGAAGCTAAATTTTTATAATAAATATTTTACAAGCATGTCCCTGAGTAATTGGAGATACCATTTCACTTACTGATCACTATGATGGTTAATCGATCAAGAGAAAAATATCACAATGCGCTCTGCAAATCCTGGAATACTAGCTAAGTGTCCGAGATTCTCACAATGTATGACAACTCCTTTGTCTGTCGTATATATGCAGTTGCCTGAATATGTTACTAGGCTTGATGAAGATGCTATTGCGTGACCACACGGACCCTCTGGTGGCTGAAGTCTGCAGAATATTTGGCAACTTGACAAGAAATAAACTGGTCAGGGAATTTCTGACGGCCAACTCAGGTGAGAGTCTACACTGACTTTCTTATCTCCAACAGCAGAGGTATTAACATTCAAATGCATACTCAATGTGACTAGGTTTTAAACTTTTCAAGTTTTAAGTTGCGTTTATACCTCTGCTTGCTGAAAAAAGTTTCATGAAATCATGTTGATGCGGAAGCTTACTTTTTAAAAGTAAAATCTGACTTGCCTAATCGCTATTTGATGCCCTTTTAAAGCATCATGAATTGATAAAGTTGACAGCATAAAGCGATAATCAAGAAATCGTAGGTGATATGATTATTACCATATAAGTACCTCGTCTAATCGCTAAAGTCAAAACTAAATAACAATATTTATTATTCTGAACTCGGCCGATTAAGTTATCACAATAGAAAAATTTTGACGTGTAGTTTGTATAATGCAATGCAACTCGGAAAAATTTCAACTCGGCCAAATTGAATTTCTGACAGAAAATTGTGAATGTATAAACGCAACTTTAATGTTTAGTTATATAAGTGAATTGGTATCTAGTCAACTTCTCGATATTTATCAACACTTTTTTTAACTCAGCACAATGGTGTTATTTTAATATTATCATTATTTGTGGTGAAACCCAACATATGACGTTTCCATCTTCAATTTAACAACTTAGCAGCTGAAAAGTTGTTATCACATGACTGCATGGCTCCATGTTATTTTACCCGTGACTGTATTACTCATCGTTCACTTGTAGTCATGGAGATAGTGTAATTGCTCACTTGTAGTCATGGAGATAGTGTAATTGTTTACTTGTAGTCATGGAGATAGTGGTCACACTGCTGGACTCTGGTGACCCTGACCTCGTGTACTTCTGTGCCGGTGTGCTCACTAACCTCATGCACGATGCTGATAAAAGACCCGTCTTAAAAAGAGAAAATGGAATAGCTAAGTAAGTTAAATAGATTTCTAGAGGTCATTTAATCACAGGATGTTATTGTTGTTATTTAAAAATTTGAAGTTTTCTCAAGTTTCTTTCAACTTAGATTTAGGATACAGGAACTATTATAAAAGCTATTATGGAGGTTTTAGACATGTTTGGAAATATTTTTGCTCTTCGTATATTATATTATAAATTTACGCTATAAGTTATTTACATTAGCTGTTCAATTTATATCAATTTTGTTATGGGTCATTTTACTTAATTTAGTACACGCTGAAAATCTTCGGTTTTTAGCTATTTTTTACAATTTAGCTGCTAATGAACATGGGTTTTTGCCCAAAACTAGTAAAATATAAATGAACACATCTAAATAATCAAGGCTCTTTTTAATTTTGCTTGATTTTCCCAAGTCTTTTCCTAATTATTCAGCAACTTGTGCTTGCAGAGTGTTATGAAAAAACTATAACTCTCAGAAATCAAAAGTAGCTGAAAAAACATGGGAAATCAAGCAACATTAAAATAACCTTGATTACTTAGGTGTGTTCATTCATATTTTACTAGTTTTGGGCAAAAACCCATGTTCATTAGCAGCTAAATTGTAAAAAAATAGCTAAAAACTGGAGATTTCTAGTGTGTACTAAATTAAGTTAAATGCCCCTTATCAGAATCTTTTAAAAATTTCTTTCTTTTCATAAATTTGGAGAACTTTGTTATTTTCTCAACTTTAAACAATCATCTCAACTAGAAAGCAATTATTTATTTAAACTGAAGCAAAAATTTATTATAATGTTTCCTAAACAATTTTTCAACCAACCATCTACTACTTCTCTCTTTAATATATTTTACTCTTCACCAAGTAAGTGCATTCTCACTCTGAACTCTATAACCAAGACACTCTTTTAGACTGATAGACGTGCTGAGAGACTTTGCTACTACCGACTGGCAGTTAGCCGGGCTGGTCTGCCAAGTCCTCTGGAATTACAGTATCGATATACGGAGTAGCAATCTTACCTTCGGAGAACAAGAGTCTCATCAGCTGGTCAATCTGCTCACCGACTACATCGGTATGTTCCGGAATTGTCACACTGTTGAATTTAGTTCTTCACGTGTTGAGTTTAGTTCTTCACGTGTTGAATTTACTTCCTCACGTGTTGAATTTAGTTTTTCACATGTTGAGTTTACTTCTTCACGTGTTGAATTTAGTTTTTCACGAGTTGAATTTACTTCTTCATGTGTTGAGTTTACTTCTTCACGTGTTGAGTTTAGTAGATTAGTTACAGCTTTCTCTATGAGCCGCTCATATGCCATTCTGTTATTCTGCATCCAGTGGAAAAATCTTTCTTGTCTCCACCGTCTCTGATTTTTTATCATTTTGCTGTTGATTGTTTACTTGCACTAACTCTTACTTACTGTTATGTCAATTAGAGTTCATATCATACTCTATCTAATAGCTGTTATAGATTAGTAATTCTGCAATCTAGTTTATTACAAGTCAGTAAGTATTTTGTCACATTATATACCAGCCATATCTAACTTACCCTTACTGACTCACGGTGAGGGCAAGTTTGAGTCACTTTTTCTATTACTTACTTATAATACTTACTATTCATCACTTACTATACATTACACACTAATAGTTCTTTGATTGTTATAAATTAAATACTGTTGCTTGCTTGCTATTACTTACAGCAGACTACAGTTTCAATTCTAAAGTGAAGACAGGCTCACTGTTGATTAATATAATGTATATTTTGGAGTTGTCATCTTTTCCTGGTCTGTTGCAGACAATGCGCATCTTCCATCTGAAAGCAGTTCGACTGCTGAGATACGACAATACCTCCATGACACGTGGATCTCGGAGTTCTGTGCCGTCGCTGCTCAGCTGAGGAAGAGAGTGAAATCTCACCAGTCTAAGTTCGTGGAATTGTCCCCTCCTCGCTCATAGAATGTGTTCTTGTGTACTGTGAGGGCGGGTGTGCGCCCGACCACCCCTACTTTTTACTGACTTTGTGTTTAGAGTTACACCCTTACTAAAAGGCATGATTAGGGGTAGAGGGCAATTCCAACCCGATACTATCATGCTAAGAATTGTAAGCTATTTGAAACATTCTTAGCTACTGGGAGCTAACGTTGGCTACTAACCCAGTTGTGTAGCTACTGAGTCAAGTTTTTTCATATTTAGCTCAAGTAAGAGTTGAAAGTAAGTCAGTTAACTTTAGGGTCAATGATTTCACTATTAACAAATTAAAACTTGGCTCAACGCCAGCTGGAATTCAGATTGATAAAAAAATTCCCATAAAATAGGAGTTATCCACTCTAAAGTGTGAAGTGTACTGTTCAAACAACTTTTTCTAGTGCTATGGCTAAGTTTTCCTTCCTCTTAACAAAAGCTGACAATGTTATTTCAATTATACTGTCTAAGCCACACCCACTCTAAGGGCGTTCAATGGAGCGTAACATCCAATGAGTGCTACTGTTACATCGCTCAATTATTGTTAATATTTTTGTATTCACCACATTTTAGCCTAATGGTCAGTTTTAATGTATTATCTGTTCTCTGTGGTATAGCGGTGGTCAGAATTAATTTTATATTTAATGTAAAAATGAAATGCTATTTTTATTTATTTATTTTCTTTACAGATAAATTATTTCTGTATGTGTTTTGTGATAGTGTTGTCCGTCCAATGGTAAATATTTGATGAATTAAATAAAATCTATTGATTATTTTATAAGCTGCACTTTTTGATTTCTCCAACTTGTAGTTGTGATAACTTCCAATTTATATTTTCAACTCGACAAATTTTTTAAAAATATTTGGTTTATCGTCAAGTCTGATATAATATGCATTATAGTTTCACCTGATATAAATCATGATTTTAATAAAGAATTTAATATCAAAGCGTAGTATAGCATGCTGATTGCTGATTCTACGTGTGCTGATCGTGTGTATGTATATATATATATATACTTCATACAATTTGATACTGTTCGGGTCTTGATACAAGTATGCTAGTATATTTTATACTGAATCAATCATCACAAAACTGTCACTCTGAATATGTATGGAGAATACATAAAGCTAAAGGTAATCATGATTTGCATTAATTATTTTTTCTCACTTTTTTCCTTCACTTTTAAAATTTATTAAATGTTTTTGGCGTGTCATGTTTTGAAAACAGTAAAATTTATATATTTCATAATTATAGAGTTTAAGTTCATGCATTGCAAAACTTTTATTTTTCTATCAAATTTATTTCCTGAAGTACATGTACATTATATTCCAAATAAAATTGTTCAGCCTCAAACTTTCCAAAGATATAAACAAGTCCAGAAGTCCTTAAATATTCAAATGTATTTATTCCTCAAAGTTGTTGATCACATGCCTTCATACAGGCGACATTAGTATACATCAAAAATGTTGGTTAAGAGTTACTGCCCTTTACAAGTGTCAAAATATCAATTCCAGTGATGGTGAATCATACCTAGACATAGTAATAACACTTTATTAATATTTTATTTCTATTTTTTATAAAAAATTTGCATTGAATTCATTAGTTGGCACACAATCTTTGGTAACAAACAACCTACATTCCTGCTGAAGTTCTTATGCAATGTTTTGCTTTAACTTTGACTTTTCGTTTAGGATAAGCAGAACTTGTTTTTCTCAAAACTGGCTCAATTTTGGCAACTCATAAAAATTAATGAAAATATAGAGCTTTTATTCTAACTTTTTAGGCAATTAATATTTCTAATCACTGAAAAAGATGCAAACAACTTCCCTCTGTTTTGCCTATTATTAGACTTAATTCATTCTTTTGGGTGAAAAAGTAAGAATTTCAGCTTTGGCTGCCAAATCCTAGACTTTAATCTTGTGTCTGAATGCCTAGAGGATAATAATAGAGACGTATCATGACCCTACTTTGTGAAGGTCAACCCTTTTATTCTCTCAAAACTATTAAGTGTACATCCTGGTATTCAGGAGGTAAGAATTGAGGGTAAAGCCACGCTTGTTCATAGTTTTTGTGAATATCATGAGGAGTTGGTGAGAAAATACTACAAAGAGCAGGCAGCTACAGTCGATAGGGGTTAGGGCTTAGCCTAGGGCTACACGGTGCGTATTTTCGCATGCGAACATTTAAACCACAAATAGCAAAGGTGTCCACTGTATAAGTTGAGAAAATATTCGCACTTGTCGCTCAGCATTCTGAACGCAAGTGCGAATCGTCTCTGTCGTCGTCACCTAATTGGCTGATAGTTATTTAGCGAGCCCAATTTTTCTATTTTAGTGCTATATTCCAGCAAATTGCGCTTTATTAAAGGCGAGTGCAATTTAAAAATGAAAGCTTTATTTATCCCGCATCACTGACGCTACAGTGGACACCTTTGCTACCCGTGGTTTCAATTTTCGCATGCGAAAATACGCACAGTGTGGCCCTAGGCTTAGCGAGGTTAGTGGTTTGATCCCCAGTGAAGGTGTATCAGTGATGTTAGGAAAAGCATCCAGTCATTATAGAGTTGAGTTTGCCCATAGCCTTTGTGCTTACAAGCTGGAGGTCTGAGATTTAAATCACATTAGGGCAAAGGTTGTACACTCTTTACTTACAATATATGGCGCTCTCATGGCCTGTTTAAAAGCAACCTTTCCATAAAGAGGTTCTATCAGGTATGGTAACTATAAACTCACATGAGTTTGACCTTTTGACCTTTATTACATTAAATTATTTCATAGCTATTAGTTTATAACTGCTAAGACTTTGCTTATACAGTAATTTAAAACATAAAACTGTTCTGTGTTAAGGCATATGAGTTTGTAAAACTTAAAAGGTTCTATTTTAGTTCGAACAATTGGTAATAACAGTGGCTAATGTCTATTCAGTCAATTCTCTTTTAGAAAAGTGTTTTTTCAAGTGTTTTAAATTCTATTTTTAAAGAAAAAGCAAAACTTGAAAATAAATGATTATTGTTTTATTAAATCACTTGTTTATAGTTCCAAACCTTGCAAAAATAGTTCCTCAGACCTAAAATTGTTTTGTCAAGCTGCTAAATGTTGTTATATAACGAATAATAATCACTGTCATTATTCGATTGCATGGAGAAGAAGTTTAAAAAGAAAATCTAGTATTGAATAAATTCAAAAAATATTTTTGTAGAATAAAATGAACCTGAAAATTTTGGCCATAAAAAAGTTTCCCCCCCCCCGCCAAAGCTTTTGGAGAAACACTATGCAGAAGGAATACAACTCTCAAGCACACTGCGCCCTCTACTCATCATTTTCAATGTCATGTTAAGGTCACTGAAGCCGCTCAAGCATTTTATTCAGAAATCTAAAACATTTAAATGTCTGAGTTAAGCAAGCACCTGTCACTAAGTGTCTAGAGCTGTCAAAATATGAACTGGAAACTTCTGCATTGCTTCATACTTCTGACAACATTACATCATGGTAAGTGACCTGCAGCTACCTGCTACCTGCTGTCAGCGGAATATAGTGCTTTCTTTATATCATAAAAGTGTTGCGATTAGCTTGTTGCTATGTGTGTGTGAGAAATGTGTTAGTAACTCTATTACAATGACATAGACATAGACACAATATAATATGAATAATATTTCCATGCTACATTCAAGTCTCAAATGCATATTTTATAGTATCATTGATGCAGTAACAAAATATATCTGTTGCTACTTAATGCTATAAGTTATTAAAACTCTACTCATGCAAACTTATTGAAATTTATATTACGATAATAGAGATGAACATTATTAGAAACATCTGCATTTCTCTTCATCAAACTTGTGGTGTTTATGTTGATAGTTGCATCCTTACAACCTCTGCCAAGGGTCAAGGGTTCAGGGGAGACAATTACTATAGCTGCCGGGCAAACTTTACAACTCCAGTGCATTGTAGAAAACATGCCAAAAAAATTGAAAGTAAGTTCTAATATTTTAGTAGCTGATTTTCAAGTATAATTTTTAGCTTTGGTAGGTTTATTGTGGTGAGTTTTTAATAAAATTTAGTTGTTCATTAAAATTTTTACAAAACCCAATGTACTGTGTTAACATTTTTATATAATATAGTGTAAAATATTACTTACTGCAGATTTAATCCCTTGACATTTGATTTCAATTACTCAGTTATATATTATTTCAAGCGAGTTTGTAACATTCAAACGATTATCTAAATAAAGCTACAAATGAATACAATAATAATTTATAACATGACCTCACATAAATCAAACTCATATATCAACTATTAGCGTCTAAAACAATTGTGTAGTTGTGCAATTTGTTGTGAATACGTGTCACAACATCTAAGCAACTACCCCATTAATCATGTGCCACTGAGCCAGCCAAATATCAGAGACAAATAGAAGCTAACATTTTTCTTTTTGATCTGCGGATAATATTTATTGTGAAATTCAGTGGATTTGAAGTAATCGCAGGGTATCTGAAGAAAGAGATGTTTTTGAGCTTTACCTAATATGTGGTCAAAGTTTAATCATGGACATCTCCCCCTTGATCTTGTCACTTTGATAAGTCTTACTCAACAACAAGTCAATGGCACGATACATGGGCTAGTATTGTAGGGGAGGTAACTTCTTTGCTAATGTTAGAAACTTAGGCTACGTTGAAGTGACGTTCATTTTACACACCCAATCAGTATATTGATAGTTGATGAGAATTTAGACTGTAGCAGTGCTATTTACACACCACTCTTTATAATATGTCTGTCTGTCTGTATGTATGTTCGTCCGTCTATTTGTCTGTCTATATGTTCGTCCGTCCGTATGTCTGTCTGTCCGTTCATCTGTCTGTCTGTCTGTCTGTCTGTTTGTCTGTCTGTCTGTCTGTGCTGTCTCTCTCTCTCTTCAATATAGACATTGTCACCCTCCATTCTCAGAAGCAATTACAAATTCAATTCACTCTCCATCTATTGGAAACACCCTTGTTTTAGCTATGCTTTTATTGTCATCTATAACATCAATAAAATATACATAAATAGTTGTGCTAGCCAAGGCAATGGTTCATGCTTGCAACAACCGAAGTTGTGTCGTGAGAAAATCTTGTATCTATTAAAAGATGTTAGTTTTATGCTTCTTTTTCTGATTTAAAGTTGCTTGGTATTCAACTTTACATAAACTGTTTTTTCATTAAACATGTCATGCAGCTACTGTAACATACTCCATTAAACTATTAAATTAATTTGCAAGTGCCAAGTAGCAATGGCACAGTGCACGTTTTGGTATGATAGAAGTATTTTATCTATCTATATCTTAAATATTTCATTTCTGAATGCGAACATTTAGACATAAACTATTCCAACTAAACATAGATAGGTGCATCACAATGATTTTAAAACAATCTAGATAATCGTAAAAATGCACACAAATTAAATCAATATTGCAAGTAAATTTCTTCCCATTAAATTTTGGCAGAATGTATCGAAAGAATGTTGTTTGTCAGAAAACAATGAATATTGCTATTTTTGCATCTCGTGTTATACTACCAACATTCATTAGTTAAACAGTTGTCAAGGTTAATGACTTCGCTGAAACATGTGACACAGCCGGTCTAATGGGTGCTTAAAAGTTGGTTAAACCAGCAATAAATGTGCTATAACCAAGAGTAATATGAGTGTTGTTAGTAGACCTTATAGTAATATAGCTGAAGTCAAATAGTGAATCCATAGTACTAAATAATATAATTTATTGGTATTACTAAAGATTTTATATGTTTGTACATAGTAGTAGCAGAAGTTGTCCTATCATGAAATACGATGACTTCACTGTTGTATTTAAGCAGTAGGTTCCTCTACAGAATGATTAATTTCATAACTTGCGCTTTTAAGAATTATCCCGCAGTAAGATGTAAATGGTACATAAGAAAAAAGTTAGCCACCTTCTTAAAGAAGACAACTCCTATTGTGAATAAACTTCAAAAATAAAAATTTGCTTGTAAGAAAAGAAAAGTTCAAAATTTAAACTTTTATGCCATATCAGTGGTCATGCTGTGCAGTACACAGTTAGTTTAAGGTCACACTTTTCATTTTCTGGCTCTTTGCCAGGTGCTTTATGTTCTATATGACCAATGTTCCACTGATAGCTCGAACAGGTTGAATGTCACAGGAACAAAAAAAATATGAAAAGATAAAGAAACTTATGTTCTCCAATATACTTTTTTATTTTTTTCAAAAACCAATTCATGTTTAAGTTATAGCTTGTTGAAAAACATAGTCCCCCTTCCACATTCTTTTCAATTTATACGCTCCTGACTTGTTATTGCGTCTCAATATGCCTTGTATTTGAGTGCTAGTTAGTCTCGCTTCACTAACTTTGCCTATACTTCACAAGTGCCAGTGCTGCTGGCTCAAAAGCTAAATGTTATAAACTGTCAGCTAAAACCCAATCTTGTATTCCTAGGTTGGTTAGCCTAAATAAAACAATAGTCAAATCATGATTTCATGTTTTAAAAATTTACTCTATTCTAACCTGCTGCCTAGCTATAGTTCTATTTTTGATGTATAATTACAAAATTTGTGATACATTTTTTTGGCAACCATGTGATTTATAAAATGCAGTAATGGTACTTATAATATTATATTATTATCATTATAATATATTATATAGTATTATGTGTGTTTTTATTATACTGCATAATATCTATTTTATTATTGTTGTTGTGCAAACAAGTGCAATTAACCTAGTTTTCAAAATGTACCTCTAAATTATCAGAATATCAGTTTAGATATGTTCATGCTTTGTAAGGTAAACCTAAAAAAAGAGGCTGTATTCCCAAAGTAAAGGGTGTTGAACTATGAACTATATTAGATTAGCCACTCTGCTACCAAGTGCATCAGTATAATATTATATGAATAGCTCTGATGCTTTGTCTCCGGTGGCTGGCTGCGATATGATAACTTGGCCAACTTCCAAGAGTTTAAAATTGGCGCAATTATTCAAGAGGTTACATACTGCACAGAGCTAGCAGTGATAGTAACCTTGCTATTGACAGTACTTATTACAACTGCCAGCATATAAGCTGCATTGTAGAATGCCGTTGGGGTAGGCTAGTAAAACCAAATTCTGCTCTCTAATATACCTTAGACACAATGCAGCAACACAATTTTTAGTTTCAAATTACATTTGCCACCCTTACATGAGCTGTGGGCTTCATAAAGATTCATATGATTAGAGATTTATGCTATAGGCCCTATCTGTGCTAGTGTATGATGAAAATAACACACCATTGTCAAAGTTAACTTCAAGTATGTTGTTTTCCAGAAACTCAGTAATGTCCATTTATCTCTCGCATACAAATACTTATGTAATAGCATACAGTTTAAGTTTTATTTTAGAGCACATCTGCAAACTCTACAATAAGAGCTTGCTTTACCAGTCTATTTCAGACCTGTTTTTGTAGCTAGCATTACGCAAGCTACTTATTTTTTAAACTTTTGGGTTATTTGTTCAAAACCATTAGCTTTGCTAATGGTTTTGAACAAATGCAACCTGAGACTATTGCAACAGTTGACTGCTATCAGCATCAATTGACAGCCTAATAATTATAACCCATTTGCGCGCGAAATATTCATGTAATCATAGTTACTCATATAGTGCGTGTTTGTAATATCGATGACTGCGTGGTCCAGAGGTTAGAGGCGTCAGCGAGGAGTTGGTTGGTCATGGTTCAACCCTGTTTTGTTGCAATTTTTTTTATCAACTTATGCAAATCCTACGCATGTATAATAAATATGGCTATAATTGTAAAGTTTTTTTTCAACTTTTGTTCAACAGTAAGACAACATACATGCATAATAATTAGATACTGAACACTGGACTAAACCTTAAATTGATCTTATAGAATACAATGTACTTAAAATAATCATATGCGAATTAGAGAAACTGAAAGTACACCTGCTGACAAGACTGCAAAGTGAAGTGATTTAGCTGAAATTAACTCTGCCAAACAAACAAAGAATTATGTTGTGCTGAGGCATTTTCAATATATTATTGTAACATAGTGAGATGATTCAGCTAAGCGCTAATGTAAAACAGGGAACATTATATTGGCAGAAATCCAATAGATTGCCAATTTGTGCGAGAGGGTACTATATGTTATTGTGATAGCGCAGAGCGGCAAACGTACTAGGAATGTTATAATTAGTCACAGGAGCGTAGCTAGAACCACCATATGAAGAATTTAGAAAATTGCAGTGAAACTTGCAAAATGGTGTATGTTTTTACCAAATTGTGAAGAGCATAAACAGAATTTCAAAAAACAAAGAAAGTATATTAGAGAAAACATATCAAGGAATGTCAAGTTTAACTTTTAGACTTTATAAAATGAATCCCCTGTGCTACAGCAGTGGAACATGGAGGGTGTAAAATTTTACTTATTATGCAACAACTTTCTCAGAAAATTTTTTATTGAAAAATTAAAAAAGTATATGAAAGAGGAATGCAAGAGCTATCTTTTCATGTAAAATTTGTTAATGTGAGACAAAAACTGTTCGAGCTATCCCCTGGAAACCGTTTATATATAACATAAAGCAGTGCTTGAATCTGGAAAGTAATGACCTTAAACTAACTGTGTACAGCAGTTAACAATAGCATGCAATGGAAGTTAGCTATAATTAGTATAAGTTTTATAGTAGTGGTAAATCAAAGCCAACCAAAAATTTCCTTTCCATCCGATCAGAAATCCCAAACCATTTTAGTACATACTCGCACAAAATTCATTATAGAACAAAATATTAGTTTAGGCATCCAACTTTAAACCAGTATGTAAATAAAACTAACGTATATAAGGATATTTTAGTACTGCATAAGTGGAGTGTGTCAGGGATTCTTTAACCAAGAATAAAGCTTGAAATTTGAAAAATGCTTCTAAAGCTTTTATTTTTGTAATATTAACCTTATTTTTACAGAAAAAAGTAAACTAATTTAAGTTTAAAGATTTTTCTATGGTTGTTTGAATATAATATAATATTGCCCTTCAAATTTATTTTTTATAATCGTTATTGCATATACATGTTGCATGTACTTGAACATAGAATAACCTGACCAAGTTGGCACCATTAGTTACGCCTCCTGTACATCTTATGTTCTCAGGCTAAATGGGAAAGATGCAGGAGAATGAATGAAGATGGAGTTTGTTTGTCGTATTCCGGTCTATCGTCTCGTAACAAACCCAAGTTTGACAGATACTCAGACCTGAGACAAGACGCATTCAACTCTTACATCCTGTCCATCTACAACATACGAGTCAGCCAATCAGGAACTTACTACTGCAGCGTGAAGACTGCTTTGCTGACTAAAAGAACTTACGACTACATCCATGTGTTTGTGTACGGTGAGTGTGTTTACATCTAAATATATCTAAATATGCTGCAGCATGTACTTTCTAAATCATTCTCATATTTTAATTAAGTGATATTATTATTATTTTATTTTTTACCGCACGCACACACACACTCACACACACACACTCACACACACACACACACACACGCACGCATACGCTCACACACACGCATGCACGCACACGCGCACCCACGCATGCACGCACACACACACACACACACACCTATGTCACACTTTATCACTGTTGTGCTCTGATCAACTACTATAATAGAAAGTGTGATGGAAATGCACTTTGTACATGCATGTATCTAGAATGAAAGAGTAAAAAATATCTGCAGGTGAAATACATGATTATATACACATACTTGTAGAAATACCTACCATAGACCCCCTCTCCACCACTCCAGACACAGTGAGAATGGAAGGAAGTCCTGTTCAGTTGAACTGCAAGGCTTCTGGAACCCCAACACCCGTAGTTCTCTGGAGAAAGTCTGGAGGCTCTACTCCTCCTGGTGGAAATCCCAAGATTAGGGTGAGTCATGAATGAGTCATAGTTATAGTCCCTGGTCAGTTTTCTAGCTTTAAATAATATATATATATATATATATCTTCAATACACTACCAAAGCTTGCAAAGTAGTGCATGGAAAGATTCAAACCTAATTTTAATCTCAGAATACGACCTTGAACTTGGCATCATGTGACCAAGAGACTAAAGGCACATACATGTGTGTGGCCACCAACAAGTATGGTACAGCAGTGCACACCATCACTTTGGACTGCTTGGGTAAGTTTGTGTCTCAGCTGTATACACATATATCCTATGTAAGCAGCATTCAAAATGGTGTAGAAAACATATGCTAAGATAATATATCTTGTAAGATCAGATTTTGCCGGAAGTTTGGATTCTAGTTTAGCATTTTGTTTATTTATGTCTTTCCATGTGCATACAGCAGCATTAACTCTTTTAATTGCAATCAGTACATATTATTTCTTTGTCATGAACATGCTATGAAGGAGTTAGAAATAGTAAAATAAAATATCTATATACTCTTATAATAACCCTATTCAATAATTCTACAGCTTTCTAATAATGAAAACCATTCTGGTTATATGCTGGTGATATCAAACTGTAACAATTTGCCATTGCAAAAGGATTCCGACATGCAATCAATAATCAATAAATCCAATGATTGATTAAGTTTTTTTTTTTGAATAATTCACTAAATTTAATAATATATCGTATGTTGGCTTAACAACATCCAACCAACAATAGTTGGCACAAATATACTCAAAACATTTTTCTCTCTAAACATGTAAGCAAATAAGAAATGATATTTTGAGTATATTGGCATCTCTTGCCAAGACCATTAGTAAATCATCTACTTCAATAACAATATAGTTGGTAGTGTATACAGTATACCAAATAGAGCTAGAAACTTTCTTTCTAAATGTTTTTATCTTAGTATATTTAAGTCCAGTCTTCTGATGTCAATTCAAGCTGCATGAGCACTTGCCAATGCTTGTCAAATGGTTTAGTGACACTAATATATATATAGCAATTACAGCATGCTGTGACAGAGCATAGCAGGTGTTTTGTGGATATATCATAATAACTGCATGTCTTATTCCAGTAGAAATTTTTTTTTATTGAATTCATAAGGATCCAATCTGAAAAGAAGCTATTATAAGATTATATGACGATCATTATTAGAAAAATATACAAATTATACAAACAAGTTTTAATGAAGAGCTCAAGTTTACTTGACTATCATTTATTTAAATCTATAATATGATTGTGGAGTTATCGTCTCCTGACTTCAGCCTTGTGCACTTTATGGTTTATACACGTCATGATAAATCAACAGCAATGCTTTATAGACCAACTATAACTTAAGCAAAATCGGACATTGGAGCACAAGCTAAGTTTAATAAAACTGATCTCAGATAGATCTCCCTTTTACCGCAAGGGTCTGTGCTAATCCACCATATGCACCTTCAGCTATTTCTTACAGCAAAATTTGGAGAACTTCCCAAATATTATTTTCATGCATATTAACCGTTGCTATGATACTATAAATATATACTGTAGACAATGTATCAGTTATAACTCTGCCCTTTCTTCACAACAGGGCGGTGAGTTGGGGGTATTTGCATAAATATTGCACCTTTTCAGTCAAAATAAAAAAAAAAAATTTCAATTTTCAAAGTTCATAGCTATTATTTCTATGACAGAATACTTTGTATTGTAGGGGCCCCTAAGATCGAGCCCGCACCAAGTATAATGTATCAGAAGGCAGGATACCAGGCTAAGTTGTCGTGTACAATCTTCTCCTCTCCAGGAGTTACCAGAGTTTGGTGGAAGAAGAATGGTGAAGATATTCCAGAGGATAGTCAGAGGTGATTACCTGCTAAATACTATATTATTATAATATATACCCTGTTATATATTATAATAATACATATAGTTGTTGCATATGCTATGTACACAGTTGTTATATAACATATGTACCTTGTTGCAAAATAGTAGAGAGCAGTTTTAAGAGTTAAAGGTTGACTTGGTAAATCTAAAGGTCATGGGTTCGATCCCCAAACAAAGGCCATTGGTGATGTTAGGAGGAGCATTCAGTCATAATTGCTCCTGTGCCTCATATGAATAAGTCCTTAGCCCGCTTTAACAAAAATCCTTTCCATCAGGGGTTTCTCACAGGGATAGGCGACTATAAATTTTCAAAGCTTTTGTTATAATATACCTTGTTATATATGTTATAATATAATATACCTAACATAATATGATATACTTAGTATAATATAATATAATACGTATATGTATTACAGATACTCAGTGAGTGAAATGAAGGCAGCTCTGGGTAGAGTCATAACAAAGTTACACCTGAAGGACGGTGTACAGAACTCAGACTATGAAAGTGTATATTCCTGTCACGTACTCAATCCACTCGGATACTCTCAAGCTAATATTACCATCAACGGTAAGACAACTCCTGGTTAACCTGGCAAGTCCTAAGACTAATTAGCAGAACTAGTTTGACAAAAGTGAAGAAACTTATATATATATATATATATATATATATATATATATATATATATATATATATATATATACAGATTTAGGAATAGTATTTTGTCTTGTCCAAATAAATTACAAAACCACGGAGCAGCTGTGGTCTAGGGGTTAGAGTGTTTGCTTTGTGAACACGGAGTTATGGGTTCGAGCCCTGACAAAGGCCATTGGTGATGTTAGAAAGGGAATCCAGTCATAATTGCTCCTGTGCCCCATCTGAATAAATCCTCAGACCAATTTAACAAAAACCCTTTCTATCAGGAGTTTCTCAAAGGGATAGCGACTATAAACTTGTGTGAGTATAAATTGCAAAACCATAAAAACATGAACTGTAATGTGTCAGTCACCACATGCGGTCTACGGACCTTTTAACAATTTAGAAAGAATCAGGAAAGTATTGCAGACTACAGCTATAGTTTGGGGTACAGGTATGATACCCATTGAAAATTGCAGATTTTGTTTTAAATAAATTCATTTTAGGGTTTAGGATTTTTGGTTAATACTAAATAGGCAGCTTAATACTTTAATACTTTTCATATGTAAGATGCGATCTAATTTGCCAGGTTATTAAAAGCGTTTTTCAATAAGCCATACAAACTAGGTAATTGTGTAGATACACCTTTTCCTATGCGCACAAAGTGTAACTTAACCCAG